>SJYE01003072.1:1317619-1328390 GCA_006408755.1 Eudorcas thomsonii | reverse complement strand
AAAAAAAATTTCTTAAAAAAAAAATCACGCTTCCACATCACCCCCCCCCCCCCCAAAATTTTTTTTTGATCATAGAAGTAGTAACGGTATGTCTGGCACTTTCTCTGTCATTGTGGGCTGTGTGGGGTCGCTATCAAGGCAGTTCCCTCTGTTTGACTTCCTCTGTTTGCTGGTCTCTTCCGTGTCCGATTTCCGTCTTGACACAGGGGTGGGGGTGGTGGACTCTGCACTGGGCTTGCCCCTTCTCGCGGCACACACCGCTCAGGCTGTCCGTTGATCCGCGGGATAACCGTCTGGGGCCTGCCCAAGGCTTCATGCACCTCCCTGGTCTAAGCCGCTCAGGTTTGGCGCTCAGAAAGCCCTCCGAGGCTCGGATTTGGTTGAGCCTGGGCTTTGTTCCCTTCCCAGGTCTGAGTTGCTAGGGAGTTTGGCACGCACAATTGCTGCGACTTCTGGCCTTTCCGTGCTTCCCAATTTTCTGGGAGTACCACTGGGGCTCTTTCTCAGGCAGATGTGACTGTCCAGAGCCCCCCAGAAGTCTTAATTAGCAAAGAAACCTGCTTGCAATTTGGTAGGTAATGTCTCTCTTGAGCTGCGATTGCCCCCTTCCAGCACTTAAGGCTCTGGCTGCCTGTTGCTGGAGGGGGATGGTCTGCAGCCAGCCTTTTCCGATCCGTCCTTTGTTCTCTGCGCAGGCCTCTCACTGTCTCATGTTCGAGCATTTTGCGTGTTAGCTATCCCACAGTCTGGTTTGCTAGTCCAAGATAGTTCATTCTAGCCGCGTGCGGACCCAATTCTGGCTCCGTTACGACCCGATTCTCGAGAAAAGCCCTGCAGCCTAGTCTCCCTCAGCCCAATTCTTAGAAAGCACTGTCGCTGGTGCCTCGCGCTCCTCCCTGCCCAACCCCCACTGCTACTGTCGGAAGCAGGCATTTGCGCTGCTTATCCGCTGGGGGTTTTACTGTTGAATTCGTAATCTGTTGGTTTTAATTATTTATTCATTCTTCCTTCCTGTTATGTTGCCCTCTCTGCTTCCAGGGCTCACCAGAGACTCGGCTGTGAGAATGTTTCCTGACCCCAGGAAACCTCTCCTTTTAAGAGTCTCTTCCTGGGACAGGATTCCCTTCCTGGGATGGGGCTCCCCCCCCTACCTCCTTTGTCTCCACTTTTGTCCTTTATATNACCCGATTCTCGAGAAAAGCCCTGCAGCCTAGTCTCCCTCAGCCCAATTCTTAGAAAGCACTGTCGCTGGTGCCTCGAGCTCCTCCCTGCCCAACCCCCACTGCTACTGTCGGAAGCAGGCATTTGCGCTGCTTATCCGCTGGGGGTTTTACTGTTGAATTCGTAATCTGTTGGTTTTAATTATTTATTCATTCTTCCTTCCTGTTATGTTGCCCTCTCTGCTTCCAGGGCTCACCAGAGACTCGGCTGTGAGAATGTTTCCTGACCCCAGGAAACCTCTCCTTTTAAGAGTCTCTTCCTGGGACAGGATTCCCTTCCTGGGATGGGGCTCCCCCCCCTACCTCCTTTGTCTCCACTTTTGTCCTTTATATTCATTCCTACCTGGTTTTGAAGCCAATGATCTGCTTTGCTGGATGCCTGATGTCCTTTGCCAGCAATCAGAAGTTGTTTTGTGGAATTTACTCAGCGTTGAAGTGTTCTTTTGATGAAGCAGTGAGGGAGAGAGTGTTCTCCCCATCCTATTCCTCCACCATCTTTTTTTCCCCACTTTGTGTTTCTGGGCCTGTGTCTCTATTTCCTTTTTCAGGTTATAGAATTTTTAAGCTATTATGTTTTCCAATATATTCTATGACCCCTTTTCTCTCTCTTATTTTCTGGGACTCATAGAATGCAAATGTTAGTATGTTTGATATTGTCTCAGATGTCTCTTAAACTGTTTTCATTTTTAAAAATTATTTTTTCTGTCCTCATTTTTAAAAATTATTTTTTTCTTTTTCTGTTTAGTTTGAGTGTTTTCCACTACTCTGTCTTCCAGTTCACTGATCTGGCCCTCAGAGTCAGCTAAACTACTACTGATTCCTGCTGGTGTGTGTTTGCATTTCAGTTATTATACTGTTAATCTCTGTTTGGGTTTTTCATGTATTTTCTAAATCTTTGTTGGATATTTCTAATGTTCCACTTTGCTCACCCAATCTTTATAAGCATTATTTTATTACTTTTAACTCTTTATCAGATAGGTTGCTTATCTTCACTTAGTTCTTCTTAGGCATTTTATCATGTTCCTTATTTTGGAACACATTCATTTTTGCCTCATTTTATCTAACTTGTTATTTTTATTTACGTGTATCTGGTAGGTTGGCAACGTTTCCCAGTCTTAGTGAGGTGGTCGTATATTGGAGACTTCATAAAGGGTCCTATAGTCCTATAGCTCTGGTCCCCAGCGCTGTGGGGTGCTCCCTACTTTGGCTCCTTGAGCCCTTTTAGTAGCAGACTGACTACTGTGGGACACTGGTAGGTGTGGCTGGCCCTTAGTCTGCTTGGTTGCCATATCCCACCTAGTGTGGAGACTGCTGGCTGCTGGTGGTTAGGTCTGGGTCCTGGAATGTCTGGCTTCGTGGACTAGGGTGTCATTTCTGGACTAGGGTGGTGTTGCTGGCCCACTGATGGGTGGAACCACATCTCAGGATGGCTCGTTGTGGGCTGGGTTGTGACCTTGTGGTTATGGGATTGTGAGACACTGCTGATGGGCAGGGTCAGTTTCTGATTTGGCTGCCTGCAGTGTCCGGCTGGTATTGGTCTGATGGTGAGTGAGGCTGGATTCTGGGTGGCTAGATGGGGAGCCCAATATGTCAGTCTTCTTGTGGTGGGCCAAGTTCTGACACAGCTGGCGGTGGGACTATGTCAGTCCTTGTGTTGGTATTCACACACTGGTGGTTGAGACTGTGTCCCAGGGCTATTGTTGCCCTATTGGTGGCCAGAGCCAGGTCCTGCTATCTCTAGCTATTGGGAAGGCCCTGGTAATCTTGGACTATAGCGTAGACAGAAGTGGGCCCCAAAGTCTGGTTATGGGTCTCTAGGGATCCTGGGCTGTTGCCAGCCAGCCCTGCTGGTGGGTTGGTCTGAGCTTTGGCACTAATAAGGTAGAGGAAGATTTGAAAATGGTGCTTACCACCACCAGTGTCCTTGTGGTAGAATGAGGTTCCCCAGATTGCTGCTGCCAGTGTCTTTTTTCTCAGGGTGAGTCCTAGTTGCCCTTTGCCTCTCAGAAAGTGTCTCTAAGATCAGCAGGTGGGTCTGACCCAGGCTTCTTTCAAATCATTGGTTCTACATTGGGTCTTAGAGTGTGAGATTTTGTGTGTCCTTTAGGCATAGAGTCACTATATCCCACAGTCTTCTGGATCTCCAGAAAGTCCTGCTGGTCTTCAAAACCAAACATTCTCGTGGATTGCTTTCCCAGGGACAGATCCCTGGACTGGGGAGTCTGGTGTGGCCCTTAGAACACTAATCCTTGGGGAGAACCTCTGCAATTGTAATTGTCTTCTTATTTGTGAGTTGCCCACCTATGGATGTGGATTTTGACTATATCTGGCTCTACCCCTCCTACTCATCTTTTGTGATCCCTTCTTTATATATTTAGTTATACAAGATATTTTATGCTAATCTTCAGGTTGTTCCAATCAATAGTTGTCATGCAAATAGTTGCAATTTTGATATGCCCTTGTGAGGAGGTGATCTCAGAGTCTTCCTACTCTGCCATCTCAACCATTCCCTACAATTATACTTTTAATAGATAGAAAAATATTTCTTGCTTCTGATGCTAAAGTTACAGCTTTAGTTAAACTGAGCTAGATTTGTGGCCATTATTCAAGTGCATATAAGATTAAGTGGAGAGAGGACTTTTGGACTCTGAGGGAGAGGGAGAGGGTGGGATGATTTGGGAGAATGGCATTGAAACATGTATACTATCATGTAAGAAATGAATCACCAGTCTATGTTCGATGCAGGATGCAGGATGCTTGGGGCTGGTGCACGAGGATGATCCGGAGGGATGATGTGGGGTGGGAGGTGGGAGGGGGGTTCATGTTTGGGAGCTCATGTACACCCATGGCAGATTCATGTCAATGTATGCCGAAACCAATACTGTACTGTAAAGCAAAATAAAGTAAAAAAAAAAAGAAAAGATTAAGTGGATATCAACATTCAAGAATATTCAGTTACTTTTGTCTTCAGAAAAGTGACAAAGAGCTGACTATAATTGGTGAAATCACTTTATCTTTTCTTTTTCACATGTGGAAAATCTTATGTATTTTCCTTCACAATAAAATTCAATTTGAAACTATGTGATTTTTGAAACATTGAAAATGTTACTATCCATGGGATCAATGACTTCTAACCACAGACATTAATAGTGAAGGTTCATTTCATTGTAAAAATTATTTACTAAATACTTGTATTCACTGAACACTTAATTTACATAAGTGTGCTATTTTATGGGTGAGAATAACTCGGTTGTTCTAAATAAATTTCTAGTAAATAGGGAGTGAGGATAAGAGAAAGCTGAGAGAAAATATGACAGCATAAATAAGGCGGTATGGAGACTCTAAGGTGGAAAAGAATATCAGAAAATCTTCATGTGTTAGCACTGAGGTGGATGGAATTTAATAGGCAACTGTTTGGGGAAGTGCCCAGTGGATTGCAGGAATAGCAGGCGAAACAGTTTGTTTGGAGGACAGAGTATGTGAAGACAAACACAGTGACGACTCACTGGCCCAGAGAGTCTCTGATTTTTACTAAGGCCACACTGATAGTAGCTGAGAGAGTGGGCTAACATTTCATCCTAGAGAACTCATCTCACAAACTTCACCCTCCTTACTGTCTTATGGAAACTGGGGGAGTTCGTCATGGCCTGTTCATCAACAGAACTCAGGAAAGGAGGCATGGGCCACAATTTGATTGGAAATCTGTCCATAAAAGGGAACTGATCCTTGGGGAATTATGCTTGGGTGATCGGCTAGATTTTTCAACTAGGAATTTTAATGCAGCTGAAATAAATAAATCTGGACAGAATGGGTAGCTTTGAAAGACAAAGTGATTGTACATGGCTCCACATGATGATGTATACAGCTAAGGAAGTTGAAAAAGCAGAAATTATTCAGTCTACACAGCTCAGTATATAGTAATGGATATTCATTGACAAGGATGTTTTTGTTGTTGTTTAAATGCTAACTTGTGTCTGACTCTTTTGTGAACCCATAGACTGTAGCCTGCCAGGCTCCTCTATCCATGGGATTTCCCAGTTAGGAATACTAAAGTGGGTTGCCATTTCCTTCTCCAGGGGGATCTTCCTGACCCAGGGATCGAACCTATGTCTCCTGTATTGGTAGGAAGATTTTCTACCATTGTGCCACCAGGGAAGCTGATAAGCATGTATGAAAGCTAAAGAATCAGGACCCCTTTGGGCAATCTTAGTAAGGTGACATATTCAAAAGAAATGGCACTTAGATATCTCAAATATCTTTGGAAAGATATTAAACTGTGCACTAAAGCCTGGTGAAAAGATTTTAAATGTGTATTCCATTTGTCACTCGGAAAGCTACCTTAAAATGCTTTCTGTATTAGTCTCACTACATCTCACTACTGTTTGGCAGTGGTTTTAGCCTCTTGTAATACTTTGTCTAAGTTCCATAGCATTTGCTTTCCAAACTCAACTCTCACAGGCTCTTCTTCTTCTCACCCCTTCTATCTTTCTGGATTGTTTTCTTCCACTGAAGAGCTTACTCTGCCACGGCAAATGAAAAGGCAATGGAAGCAACTACTGCAGCCTCCTTGGATGAGAAGCCTCCTTGGAAGGCAGGCTTTATGAAACGTACATAATCAGAATATGACTGGGGTCCCAGGTGGCCCAGGGTCTGGGTCACATCACTGTCAAAGAAACAGCAGGCTGGTTCCAGAAAGCAAGACAAATAGTGTTGATCTTTACATGTTTTGAAAGAATGTAGTGCAGAGGTTTTATACAACACTTTATGTAGAAAACTTTCTAAAAATATTTCTACATCTGTTTCTCTCAAAGTATCCCACTGGAGACAAATGTGAGGAATCCCCAAGTAGGAGAATTCACCACTAGGCAGAATGAGAGGGAGTGTGAGAGTATGTGATATGCTTGGTAAAGGGATCATTCTGGAGTTCTTTCATTCACTCAATCAGGAAGTGTTCATCAAGTCTCAACTAGAACTGGACGCTGTGATGGGGATACTATAATGAATTTGACACCTGCAGTCTGTCAGGAAAGTAAACATCAAATGTTAAAACTGTGATGAGTGCTATAATGATAGCTTACATATCTTGAATGCTAACTTTGTGCCAGGTATTGTCTACATTTAATCTTCATTTAATATTTTCAATAAATTAATGTGATAAACACCATTATTTTTTCCATTCTACAGGTGGAGAAGCTGGGTGTTAGGCAATAACTTATCGAGGATCACACATTGTTATGCCTGAAGTCCAAGTCCCCAAAACTGAAAGAATAAGATGTCCACAGCAATGCAAAAGCATAAAGGGGTTTTATTTCTAGCTCAAGCTAGTGTTCCCATCTCATCAAGCACAATGGAGTCTTGACGAGAGCCCCAAGCTCTGAATCACATCTACTTTTATACAGACGGTTCTTTGTCTTTGTAACAGCATAGCTGATTGGCTAAACTGTAGGCGCACACGGGACTTTTAAACTTCGCATCCCTATCCGGATTGGCTCGGGTCTGGCGCGGGTGGGGGGGCTACAGGGCTTTTTTATGACTGGTCAAGCTACACTACCTGTGGGAGTTCCCATTGCCTCAGCTTTCCTAGAGACTAAACCTCAGGCCTAGCCTGCCCCTTAGAGCCAGTTAGGTCCTAACATTCCCCCCTGTCTTCAGCTACATAGAGGAATCTTCCTCTTTATTTTGGGGCAGGGACTGATAACTGTTGCCTCAGTACCATCAGTTGGATGGTATTGACGTGGTCTTTTACAAAGGCAACAAGCTTACTTATGATGTATGGGCCAGAAGTAAGTATTAATAGTAGCACTATTAGAGGGCCCACCAGGGTGGAAATCAGCGTTGTTAACCACGGGGACTGTTGGAACCAGGACGCAAACCATCCTTGTTGGGCCTCTCACTCTCTTTTCCATTGGGCTAGCCCTTCCCTTACTTTGGCCATAGATTTTTTTACTACCCTTGAGTGATTTACATAAAAACAACGTTCTTCCCCTAACACAGCATATAAGCCCCCTGAGAGACTTCACACTCAAGATACTTTTTGGGAATTGGGGCGGAGGTCTCTTTCTTCTGTAACTTCTTCCTGTGGTTCATGGGCCTAGGCCTGCCTAGCAGAGCAGAAGTCTCTCTCTACCTGATCTAACTCGAGGTATTCTGTGCCTGAAACCAGCATTTACCCTTGTAAAAATAGCAATTTAGGTTGAAATTGTTGGCCCCTCACAGAGATTAAACAGACAGGGCCAAACAGGAGGCCTAAAAGGATGGTCATCAGTTCAGTTCAGTCGGTCAGTCATGCTCGACCCTTTGTGATCCCATGGACTGCAGCATGCCAGGCCTTCCTGTCCATCACCAACTCCTGGATCCTGCTCAAACCATGCCCACTGAGTCAGGGATGCCCTCCAACCATCTCATTCTCTGTCGTCCCCCTTTCCTCCTTCCTTCAGTCTTTCCCATGGCCATCAATGGGCCCTAGAAAGAAAAGGCAACATTTGGGGCAAGGGCTGCAGGGTGTGTGACTTTCTTCTGATTGGTTGTTGGTTGTGAGGCAACAGAGTGGTGCTCCAGGAATCTTGTGCTCAGCCTGAACTTACCATCCTCCACCTGGGTGGGGGCCCCAGTTCTGCAAAGGAACTCAAAGACACAGTTAGGCGTAATTTTTGAGTAGAAATCAGGACCCTGCTTCAAGACTGTACCATTATTTGATTCCTCCTCCTCTGTTTCCATATTCCCTCCCTTCCCGGATCAGCAATTGTTTGAATCTGCCCTTTGGGACTCAGGAAGTAAGGAGGTTGAATGAAGCCTACATCCTACAAAAAAGAAATGGAGAACATAGAATGGATCCATACTCCAGAGCCCCACAGAATCCCGCTCAGTTTTAACTCAGGGAACTGGGCAACTATGACTTTGATAACTTCCTGTCAAAATGGGGCATAGGACTCACTCAATTTGGTGAATAGACACTGAATTGGAAGTATTTCTGAGTTCCAAGTTCTAGATCTGAGTCTTGTATGATTAAAATCCTAATCCCTTGGTCTGCCATTTTGGTGTAACAGACCCAATTAGAAGTAGTTGAAGGAGTGATAACTGGAATTTACTGCCTTCCAGCAGACTTTGTTTGAAAATGGTGGCATCCAAGCCTGACACGACTCAGAAAACTCAAGTGTTTAGCAATACAAGGTCTAATCTGAAAGTACACCCATAGCATAGTACACCTAGTTATTTCCCAGGATATCTGAACCATAGCTACTGTATTTTGATGGTTAATTGTAAACTTTTCCTTAAGAGCCAAAGCAGATTTCACCGTTAATGACATCAGTGTTTCTCTAGGTACGAGAAGATGCAAGAATTGGGACTCATAAAATCTTTTCCTGAAAAGATCTAACTATCTGAAGGCCTGTTTTGCCAGTTTTTCCCAGAGCACAGAGTGCCTTATTCCTGATTTTCACCCTGAACTCCTTTCAGGGGTGTTGAAAGTCAGCAGTTGCAGCGGCCATGATTTAATCTCCATAGATGTAGATGGCGAGTGTCAGTCTCCAGTTGGCAGAGCCCCTTTTGCTCATAAACTTGACCATGATTTTGAGGGAGGCATTTCATGACCATTTTATCCCATGGTGCTGAGAATGTCCATTCTCAGGTTTGGCAAAGATTCTGTTGACAGGCCACTCAATGTGCTGTTACTGGACTAGGCCATAAAACAGTATCCAAAATTCTCTGGACCACCTGTCTTACTAGCTTCTTGGTCCAGGAAAATATCCCCTCTTGTTGCTTCTTGCCATAGCTAGAGTTACACTTACCATCATCAATCTCGTATGGGACTATATATTATTCAATTAGAGGCTTCACACACATATTTGACAGTATAAGAAAGAGCAATTTCATAAAACAGGTGATATACAAATAACATAGCCAGCAGTATTAGTAAAGTCACAAGTTAAGACTTATGTTAAGAACTACCATTAGATGTAGCCCAGTATATCTTCAGGTCATCTGACGTAGTCTGCCCTGTAGACTCTTTATCTTTCAGGGAAATTATATATTGGCACTATCTATAAGGTATATAGCCCAGTCTTCTAGTATTACTAGACTGATTATCTTTAGTATGATTTAATTTTTTTTTTTTAACACAGAGGAGACTTTAAACCTAAATTACTGTAGCCTGGTATTATCTATATAAATCCATCCAATAATTGTGGGAGATTTCCCCCTCCTTTACGGAAACTTTTCTTGTTCTGATTGAGCTTGGGTAATAGAAAAAAGTTCAAATTTATAGTCAGAGTCAGAGCAGGCATTATTAATTGGCCCGGTGAGGGGATCCTATCTAGTATGATCACAGTGACCTGAATATGACTATAATTTTTAAAGTAAAATTTCTCAGGGCCTACTAGTTAGAGTCTGGTACTAGAGAAATTTACCAAGGTAACCCAGAACTAGACACAGGTAATTGGCCACAAACCCAACAATTGGATTGATTTTTAGAACTAGCATAGGATCAGGACTATGATAGAAAAGCATTTGACTTATATGCAAAGGTCTAAGAAGTCAAGGAAACATAAATGATCATACGAATCAGGTCCAGCATCTCGGGGAAGCTGTCTACCTCTGATGTCGTTGTCTTCTCATCCTGGTGCAGTGTAGTTTCTCCTGATAAAAAAGCCCTTTCATCCATATTGGAGACAGTCCCTTAAATTATGTCTCTTTCCAGTCCTGGTTGCAGGTCATGAAGCATCTGATCTTCATCCAAAGATAGATTACTGAGATAAGCTTCAGAAACAAACTTAGGGTGTTCTTCAAAATTCAATTAAATTTTACATTAATATCACATAACAGCAAGGAACTATCTAAGAGATGAGTCTTATTAGATGCAGACCTCCATTAACAAACTGGTATTTAACATTTTGAAATATCTTTTTCTCCTTAAAGTTACCCTTATTTTTATTAAATATAACCAAATTAAGGCTAGTTAGTTTGCAAAACAGGTCTGTTCTCACTGATTTTGGTCTGATGATTTTTTATAACCATAATTGATTATAAGCTTTTTATTTTGCTGAAACTATCAGTCTCAGACTGTAGGAGACTAGCTGCCAATAGAGACCACCAGTCGGAGTTCAGAGAAAAACAGTTTATTGGCAATTTCGGATCCGGGCCCCCACCAAGCCAATCGAAGGTGGGGAGCCCCGAACACCCACTTTGGGAGCCTTTTATCCTGTTGTGCAGGGGAGGAGGGGGAGGCTACTCAGCAGAGCATGATTGGTGGGCAGGCAGGCAAGGTTTATGTAACCATTGGTGACAATTTGCATTTAGCGTCGAGTCCCTGTTTCCTAGAGCCAGATCCTGTTTCTTAGGTTGCAGGGCAAACATTGCAGTGACACACCTGGTATCCATTGTTCCCTTTAAAATTTTGGGGCTTTCTGTCCCAGTAAAGCTGACCTGGTATTCAACTCCCTGGGAAACGTTTTACTTCCTTCTTCACTTTCTTCCTCCTTGAGAATTCCAGACTCCTCTCTCCTTGGGGACCCCTAGACTTCTTATCAACCTGCCTAGGAAATGACTCTCTTTCA